>JAOTOM010003547.1:117500-155000 GCA_034440615.1 Ashinkailepas kermadecensis
GCTTCGACCAGAATTGATCATTCGCGCCCAGGGGTCGAGGTGGCAAGCCACTGCTTACGGTGCTGCTAGTGTACCGCCAACATAGTTTTTTTTCCTATGAATAAAGGTCATACAAAATTGCAGGGAAGATACCCTGATGAAGGGTACTAAAAATCAAAGTTTAGAGGGTGAGTTTCCCCGGTAAAGAAGTAGGACTTTTGAAATGATAATCTTGCTTTTGTTGCACTTTTTAAAGTTCTGCTTCTTGGTGCGTCGCAAAGCAACAAGAAGCGGAACTTATAAACAGTGCAACACAAACAAAGTCATCATTTCAATTAACGGGAGGATCGTATTGGGTCGGGTCGGCTCGGGTCGGGTCAGGTCAGATCGGGTCGGATCGGGTCGGGTCGGGTCGGGTCGGGTCGGGTCGGGTCGGGTCGGGTCGGGTCGGGTCGGGTCGGGTCGGGTCGGGTTGGGTCAGGTCGGATCGGATCGGATCGGATCGGATCGGGTCGGGTCGGGTCGGATCGGGTCGGGTCGGGTCGGGCCGGGTCGCTCACATCAACTTTTTTTGTATGAACTAGAGTAGACTCACCCAGCCTTTTCCCTCGCTTGAATGCGACATTGCTTTTGACATTATTGTCTGCTGTCATTTGTCATTAACTTCATCTCGTTTCCTTCGGACTTTGCTTGATTGTTCTTGCTTGCTTTTGTCCTTCTGTTGCGATCCGTCTTGCTTTCGTTCCTCGTTCTTGCTTTTTGTATTTTTTTCATACTTCTTTCATCATGTCTTCCCTGCTTTCCTTCTCACATTCTCAGTTTATCTGTATTGCGTACTTGATTGTGTTCCAGTTCTGTCAACTTCTCCCGTCCGCATTCACCGCTTTCCCATACTGTTCTTCCCCACCTTCCCACGACCTTTTTTGCTCCCTCCAAGTAATCCTCTATGTTGTCACCGCATTACCATGTACACGATCTGGTGTCTCCAACGAAGCTGTGGTGCAATTACTTTACGTTCATGAAATTAGATTTCACTTCGCTGCAGACATGGCTGAACACTAGATCAGCCCGTGACCGGAGACACACATTTGCACCATTCGTGGCGATCCAAGTACCGGGCGTGTACCGATCGCGTGGCGATTTGTCGGCGCAAGTCATCGACTGTCTTCCGTTTTCAGTACGCAAGGAAGTGGCCACCGCCACCATGTCCCGTGATGCGTACGGGATCACCAGGCCAACCGAGCGACGCACCGACTGCCGTAAGTGACGTCACACCAGTGGCTGCCGTGCTCTGGCCGGCACACGCGATCGCATATTGGCACCGGGCGGGGGTGGCTGAGTGGTTAAGGTGTTGAGCTCTGGATACCAAGATCCCGGGTTCAACACTCGCACCGCTCGGGACATTTCCCAATCCCGCGGCCCGCCGGGGAGATAGTGTGGGCGGCGCCATTAGCCGCGATCGTGCATAAAGTGCGTCGTGAACCACCCAATAAATAAACAGATCAGTACCAGTCCAGTGCAGGCTCAACTGCCCTTGTTGGTTCTGCTCTAAATGAACTTGTTTTGTAATTGTGCCCGCTACAGCAAACAGATAAAACTAATGTATGTTGATACGTCACTGAGGAATCACTCCCCCATCCGGCTGATAATCGCTTTCCTACTACGATAATCGCTTTCCTACTACGATAATCGCTTTCCTACAACGAAAATCGCTTTCCTACTACGATAATCGCTTTCCCACTACGATAATCGCTTTCCTACTACGATAATCGTTTTCCTACTACGCATGGAGATGAAAACCTCGCTCGAAATGATCACAGAAAACATCAACTTTGTGTTTGCAAATTCGGACCTCCAAATTTGGACAACGGATGATATTGTTTGTCACAATCAGATGAACAGAATGCTGTTGCATTGGTTTTGTGCATCCTTATCCATACCCATTACCATTACCGACCACTACCTTCTCCATTACCGACCACTACCTTCTCCATCCAGACGACAACTACGCTCATGTGACAGATTTCCATCACCAGTACCTACAGGGCACCGTTGGGCACACTGGGGAGTCGAGGGTGAGATACAAGCCACAGGTCCCCCGTGCTACATGCGCAGGACAGATGACAGACAGACAGACGCAGGACAGACGACGCAGGACAGACGCAGGACAGTGACAGATTCTCATCACCAGTACCTATAGGGCACCGTTGGGCACACTGGGGAGTCGAGGGTGAGATGCAAGCCACAGGGCCCCCGTGCTGCATGCGCAGGATCTGGTATCAAATCGCGACAGAAAACCTGTGTGTTGATCGCAACTGTGCTGTTTCGGCAGCCCGTACTGGCACACTCCCCATTGGGGCTAATTTCGGCAGCCCGTACTGGCACACTCCCCATTGGGGCTAATTCCGGCAGCCCGTACTGGCACACTCCCCATTGGGGCTAATTCCGGCAGCCCGTACTGGCATACTCCCCATTGGGGCTAATTCCGGCAGCCCGTACTGGCACACTCCCCATTGGGGCTAATTCCGGCAGCCCGTACTGGCACACTCCCCATTGGGGCTAATTCCGGCAGCCCGTACTGGCACACTCCCCATTGGGGCTAATTTTCGCGGAAGTGCAGGGAGTCCACAAATAATACCAGTCTATTTCGACAATGTATGCTGATGTGTCCTGGGCACAGAAAGCTACACCGACATATGTTTATCACGTCATAAAACGCATATACAGTAATAATAGCATTATTGTATGGAAAAATAAGACAGTGCAGACAGCAGACAGTCGCTACTCCGGAGGACGGAGCGGTCTTGTGGGGCCGAGCGTCGCCGCTCCGGAGGACGGAGCGGTCTTGTGGGGCCGGACGGAGCGGTCTTGTGGGGCCGAGCGTCGCCACTCCGGAGGACGGAGCGGTCTTGTGGGGCCGGACGTCGCCGCTCCGGAGGACGGAGCGGTCTTGTGGGGCTGGACGTCGCCGCTCCGGAGGACGGAGCGGTCTTGTGGGGCCGGACGTCGCCGCTCCGGAGGACGGAGCGGTCTTGTGGGGCCGGACGTCGCCGCTCCGGAGGACGGAGCGGTCTTGTGGGGCCGGACGTCGCCACTCCGGAGGACGGAGCGGTCTTGTGGGGCTGGACGTCGCCGCTCCGGAGGACGGAGCGGTCTTGTGGGGCCGGACGTCGCCGCTCCGGAGGACGGAGCGGTCTTGTGGGGCCGGACGTCGCCGCTCCGGAGGACGAAGCGGTCTTGTGGGGCCGGACGTCGCCACTCCGGAGGACGGAGCGGTCTTGTGGGGCTGGACGTCGCCGCTCCGGAGGACGGAGCGGTCTTGTGGGGCTGGACGTCGCCGCTCCGGAGGACGGAGCGGTCTTGTGGGGCCGGACGTCGCCGCTCCGGAGGACGGAGCGGTCTTGTGGGGCCGAGCGTCGCCGCTCCGGAGGACGGAGCGGTCTTGTGGGGCCGGACGTCGCCACTCCGGAGGACGGAGCGGTCTTGTGGGGCTGGACGTCGCCACTCCGGAGGACGGAGCGGTCTTGTGGGGCTGGACGTCGCCGCTCCGGAGGACGGAGCGATCTTGTGGGGCTGGACGTCGCCGCTCCGGAAGACGGAGCGGTCTTGTGGGGCCGGACGTCGCCGCTCCGGAGGACGGAGCGGTCTTGTGGGGCTGGACGTCGCCGCTCCGGAGGACGGAGCGGTCTTGTGGGGCCGGACGTCGCCGCTCCGGAGGACGGAGCGGTCTTGTGGGGCCGGACGTCGCCGCTCCGGAGGACGGAGCGGTCTTGTGGGGCCGGACGTCGCCGCTCCGGAGGACGGAGCGGTCTTGTGGGGCCGAGCGTCGCCGCTCCGGAGGACGGAGCGGTCTTGTGGGGCCGAGCGTCGCCGCTACCAGCCGACAACCGGACAACCTATACAAATGGAAGTCTTTTGCTCTAACATATCCGGCGAATATAGCTAAAATAAGGCTCAGGTGGGGTATTCTATCAGGCGAGCTCATGTCCCAGAACTGTTGCTCTATATGTTGGGTATCAAAACATAGCAACTGTTAAATTTATCACAATGGCTCACCACATAGATGATTGACGACCCACGCCACCTGTATTAGCAAACATTGAGCACATATTTTATCCAGGCTAACTAAATGCATACATTACACAATGTTTCAAGTCGTTGATACGCCTGCTAACGACAAGACATGTGTAGTGACGATCAGAGATGTCCGCAGCGCCACGGCATCTGTTCTCATTCAAAGTCGTGCGGCGGGCGTTTTCGCTTGTTTTCCCTCCAGGCTCCTCGCGCACATGTGAGCGGATTGATGCCGGTCGGGCCGCCGTACACTGTGATGACTGAAACAAAATAACCGACTGGAGATGCAATTTCGGTGTATTTTCAACACGATCTATATGGTGCCATTGCATCGGCAGATGTGTGGAGTACAGCAGGTCACAGTTTTTTTTAAAATCGATATTTACTTACATTTCAGCACAGTAACAAGTCCACAAATATGAACAACATTACACGTGCCGAAAAGAGATGCAAATATGCAGAAATGCTGTTGGAGTTTGACAATAAACCACAGTAAGTCTGAGAACCCTGGTAAGTAGCATATGAGGCGATAACTGGGATTATTCTCATGACGTTCAAGCCTTCTAATCTTCATGTTCCAAATTTGAAGCTCTTTTTAGCACCAATGTCATACCTGTAACTGGCATATTTCGATGGTTATGGTTTCTGGTCACTTTTTATCTGGAGATATCAGTGTGCGCCGTCGCCGGCCGTCGGCTGCCACCACATGGGAATTCAAACGCGGGTTATCTCGACCGAACCGGACACCGACAGTGGCCTGACCGTCGGCTCACGGGATGCAGTTCACACCGCCACCCGACAAATGTTCGGCGGCCGCACCGGAACTCCTACCATATAAGGTAAAAATGTCGATCAGGCTACCGGAACTTGTCCGGTCCTGTGGCGATGTGAACCGCCACGGCCTGCATGCAAGTCAGCACCGCCATTAGCTCCTTTCATTTCCACACGTTCGTTCCGTCTCTTTAATACAATGGCGTGACCCGCTTATCAACTTTTTCTCGAAGAGTTCTGCTCGCCACATTTAGTTTGATGCACGTTTATATGCAGATTCCGAATCTGACCTCAGATGGCCAAATCTCTTCAATTCTGAGGGCGCCCCGGCCTTTTGGTAAAAACATGTCTAGATTAGTGATCGAACAATGGCATACAGTGTCTGTGATGCAGTTGTAAACATTTGTGTCTGTCTCTTTGATAGAGATGATTTGAAAATCTTATTGTTCTGATTACAGATTATTTATTGTGTTGCAGTGAGGAAAAATGTTGTCTTCTATATGCAATGCCGAACTATTCCCAAGCACTAAATCACCTGGTATGCAGATATATTATAAGTGATACATTTGGTAGCGTGGCATAGCTACATACATGCATATTGGCAGTGGTATTTACAAGTGCTGGGCAAATCCGGATCTCGGAAATACTAGAAGTTTGCATTTTTTCCTTTTGTGACAAACGTTATAATGTTATTATGCTATATGTGCATTATTTTGGCATTTATATAAATTATGGACATATGACCTCCCTGGGGTTATTGGCATGATTTAGATGTCGGGTGTGCACATATTTGTGCAATGCGGCCAGTCAGGATCTTTGGGGTGACTTCCCTTTATGATAGGTACATTGCTAGAAATTCGTCCCTATGCGATCGTCATTCATGATTTCGTAAGTCCCGAATGTTGAGATAATGTAGTCACTTAACAGACACAAACGACCAAAACACCTCCGTGGTATGTACCAACCGAGATCCATGGGTCGATCTGCACGTAGAAGTAGCATCAATTAATATTTGCGAAAGGTAGTACAATGTTTCTCAGGCAGTGAGCTTCAATGTGTGGCTTCTGCATGTGCTAACATACCTGGTGTTGATGATGGCTTTTTTAGATGACTCAGCTGGCGTTTACTTAGCCAGCGCCCGTGGCCTTTAGCTCGAACAGCTGACACAACACACAAATCGCAGCAATCGCATTGTTGGACAGCTGACTACAGTCAGAAACAGTTGATGACATCCCTACCCTATACTCTGAACACGCGTCCTTGAAAGAAGCAGAAGTAAACAGGAGCTCGAACTAACACCACAGTCAACCGTAATGCCCATTTAATTATCTTGCTACCTATTTAGGTTATGCAATATAATTTCAGCATTTGATTATTTACAATTTCAACTTCGTGTTATCCTGGTTCGCGATCTTCGCAGCCTTCAGGTCTCTGGTTCGCAACTCAATTTTTCCTTTTGCGGAGAATGGCTTCAGTTAGAGCCAGTCGGAGGCTCAAGTAACCTCAAAAGCTCAAATTGTGCCTTTTCAAGTCCTACAAGTGCCGTTCCCTAGCCATTTTATTGATATAAACATTCGATGTCCTCATTCCGTCTCGGTACATTTTCTGGCATGCAGATTCTAAAGCTTACACTAGAGAATCTACTTAGTGCTTCAGTATCAGTAATATATGCAAAGCAAAGCATATATGTAAAGTAGCCACAGAAGATAGCCATCAATGGGAGCACCAAATGCTCTACTGACCAGCGCCATTACGCCTTGTCTCCTTCCTGGACGTGTGTGAAATGCTGGTACCATCCTCTGACATGGCCCGCCAGACTGTGTCGAGCGCTTAGCACAAGCCCGTGGCCGCGAGTAGTAGTACAGGGCTAAGTTACAGACACAGTCCAGGTGACCGTCTCCAAACCGAAAGGTTCCCACCTGTCGCCACACTTCGCCCGCGACCAATCAGCGTTAGAGACTGTCGACGCTTATGACCCAACAGTCGACGCTTCGTAAGGCCAATAACCAACCAGTCAGCAGAAGTCCACAACATGTCAATCACTACACCCCCTCTCACGCGCCCGGGGACGGCGCATGCGTCATGCCGACGACCAACCCGCTCATCCATGCAAACGTATCCGCCGGCCGGGACGGCTGCTGACGTACACATCTGACGGGGCGCGACCGGGGCATCCGCCGCCCGAGAAGGGTGCTGATGTATACACGTGGCGGGGCGTCGGTCGGCGTCGGCATCGGCACCGGGCAGACGTCGACACGTGTATACACCGGCACCGGCACCGGGCAGACGTCGACACGTGTCATGATGTCATTGTGGATTGGAGCCGTGTCTGTACTGCCTGAGCTCCACTGCCTGGTGGAGCTGTGCCTGTGCTGTCTGAGTCATTGGTGGAGCCGTCTGTACTGACTGAGTCATTGGCGGAGCCGTGTCTGTACTGGCTGAGTCATTGGTGGAGCAGTATCTGTAATGACTGAGTCATTGGTGGAGCTGTGTCTGTACTGCCTGAGTCATTGGTGGAGCCGTGTCTATGCTGTTTGAGTCATTGGTGGAGCCGTGCTTGTACTGCCTGAAGCGCCACTGGAGCTATATTTGCGCTGTCTAGGTTTCCAGTTGGCCTGTGACTGTATTGTCTGAGCCGCCAGCTGGCCTGTGACTGTACTGTCTGAGCTGCCAGCTGGCCTGTGACTGTACTGTCTGAGCCGCCAGCTGGCCTGTGACTGTACTGTCTGAGCTGCCAGTTGGCCTGTGACTGTATTGTCTGAGCTGCCAGTTGGCCTGTGACTGTATTGTCTGAGCCGCCAGTTGGCCTGTGACTGTATTGTCTGAGCCACCAGTTGGCCTGTGACTGTATTGTCTGAGCCACCAGTTGGCCTGTGACTGTACTGTCTGAGCCACCAGTTGGCCTGTGACTGTATTGTCTGAGCCGCCAGTTGGCCTGTGACTGTATTGCCTGAGCCACCAGTTGGCCTGTGACTGTATTGTCTGAGCCACCAGTTGGCCTGTGACTGTATTGTCTGAGCCGCCAGTTGGCCTGTGACTGTACTGTCTGAGCCACCAGTTGGCCTGTGACTGTATTGTCTGAGCCGCCAGTTGGCCTGTGACTGTACTGTCTGAGCCGCCAGTTGGCCTGTGACTGTATTGTCTGAGCCGCCAGTTGGCCTGTGACTGCCAGTTGGCCTGTGACTGTATTGTCTGAGCCGCCAGTTGGCCTGTGACTGTATTGCCTGAGCCGCCAGTTGGCCTGTGACTGTATTGTCTGAGCCGCCAGCTGGCCTGTGACTGTATTGCCTGAGCCGCCAGTTGGCCTGTGACTGTACTGTCTGAGCCGCCAGTTGGCCTGTGACTGTATTGTCTGAGCCGCCAGTTGGCCTGTGACTGTATTGTCTGAGCTGCCAGTTGGCCTGTGACTGTATTGTCTGAGCTGCCAGTTGGCCTGTGACTGTACTGTCTGAGCCACCAGTTGGCCTGTGACTGTATTGTCTGAGCTGCCAGTTGGCCTGTGACTGTATTGTCTGAGCTGCCAGTTGGCCTGTGACTGTACTGTCTGAGCCACCAGTTGGCCTGTGACTGTATTGTCTGAGCCACCAGTTGGCCTGTGACTGTACTGTCTGAGCTGCCAGCTGGCCTGTGACTGTACTGTCTGAGCCGCCAGTTGGCCTGTGACTGTATTGTCTGAGCCGCCAGTTGGCCTGTGACTGTATTGTCTGAGCTGCCAGTTGGCCTGTGACTGTACTGTCTGAGCCACCAGTTGGCCTGTGACTGTATTGTCTGAGCCGCCAGTTGGCCTGTGACTGTATTGTCTGAGCTGCCAGTTGGCCTGTGACTGTATTGTCTGAGCCGCCAGTTGGCCTGTGACTGTACTGTCTGAGCCGCCAGCTGGCCTGTGACTGTACTGTCTGAGCTGCCAGTTGGCCTGTGACTGTACTGTCTGAGCTGCCAGTTGGCCTGTGACTGTACTGTCTGAGCCGCCAGCTGGCCTGTGACTGTACTGTCTGAGCTGCCAGTTGGCCTGTGACTGTACTGTCTGAGCCGCCAGTTGGCCTGTGACTGTATTGTCTGAGCTGCCAGTTGGCCTGTGACTGTACTGTCTGAGCCACCAGTTGGCCTGTGACTGTATTGTCTGAGCCGCCAGTTGGCCTGTGACTGTATTGTCTGAGCTGCCAGTTGGCCTGTGACTGTACTGTCTGAGCCACCAGTTGGCCTGTGACTGTATTGTCTGAGCTGCCAGTTGGCCTGTGACTGTACTGTCTGAGCCGCCAGTTGGCCTGTGACTGTATTGTCTGAGCTGCCAGTTGGCCTGTGACTGTATTGTCTGAGCCGCCAGCTGGCCTGTGACTGTACTGTCTGAGCCGCCAGTTGGCCTGTGACTGTATTGTCTGAGCCGCCAGTTGGCCTGTGACTGTACTGTCTGAGCTGCCAGTTGGCCTGTGACTGTATTGTCTGAGCCGCCAGTTGGCCTGTGACTGTATTGTCTGAGCTGCCAGTTGGCCTGTGACTGTACTGTCTGAGCCGCCAGTTGGCCTGTGACTGTATTGTCTGAGCCGCCAGCTGGCCTGTGACTGTATTGCCTGAGCCACCAGTTGGCCTGTGACTGTATTGTCTGAGCCACCAGCTGGCCTGTGACTGTATTGTCTGAGCTGCCAGTTGGCCTGTGACTGTATTGTCTGAGCCGCCAGTTGGCCTGTGACTGTATTGTCTGAGCCACCAGCTGGCCTGTGACTGTACTGTCTGAGCCGCCAGTTGGCCTGTGACTGCCAGCTGGCCTGTGACTGTACTGTCTGAGCCGCCAGTTGGCCTGTGACTGTATTGTCTGAGCCACCAGTTGGTCTGTGACTGTATTGTCTGAGCCGCCAGTTGGCCTGTGACTGTATTGTCTGAGCCGCCAGTTGGCCTGTGACTGTATTGTCTGAGCCGCCAGTTGGCCTGTGACTGTACTGTCTGAGCCGCCAGTTGGCCTGTGACTGTATTGCCTGAGCCGCCAGTTGGCCTGTGACTGTACTGTCTGAGCCGCCAGCTGGCCTGTGACTGTATTGCCTGAGCCACCAGTTGGCCTGTGACTGTATTGTCTGAGCCGCCAGTTGGCCTGTGACTGTATTGTCTGAGCCGCCAGTTGGCCTGTGACTGTACTGTCTGAGCCGCCAGCTGGCCTGTGACTGTATTGTCTGAGCTGCCAGTTGGCCTGTGACTGTATTGTCTGAGCCGCCAGTTGGCCTGTGACTGTATTGTCTGAGCCGCCAGCTGGCCTGTGACTGTACTGTCTGAGCCGCCAGTTGGCCTGTGACTGTACTGTCTGAGCCGCCAGCTGGCCTGTGACTGTATTGTCTGAGCTGCCAGTTGGCCTGTGACTGTATTGTCTGAGCCGCCAGTTGGCCTGTGACTGTATTGTCTGAGCTGCCAGTTGGCCTGTGACTGTACTGTCTGAGCCGCCAGTTGGCCTGTGACTGTATTGTCTGAGCTGCCAGCTGGCCTGTGACTGTATTGCCTGAGCCACCAGTTGGCCTGTGACTGTATTGCCTGAGCTGCCAGTTGGCCTGTGACTGTATTGTCTGAGCTGCCAGTTGGCCTGTGACTGTATTGTCTGAGCCGCCAGTTGGCCTGTGACTGTATTGTCTGAGCTGCCAGTTGGCCTGTGACTGTACTGTCTGAGCCGCCAGCTGGCCTGTGACTGTACTGTCTGAGCCGCCAGTTGGCCTGTGACTGTATTGTCTGAGCTGCCAGTTGGCCTGTGACTGTATTGTCTGAGCCGCCAGTTGGCCTGTGACTGTACTGTCTGAGCCACCAGTTGGCCTGTGACTGTATTGTCTGAGCCACCAGTTGGCCTGTGACTGTACTGTCTGAGCCGCCAGCTGGCCTGTGACTGTATTGTCTGAGCCGCCAGTTGGCCTGTGACTGTATTGTCTGAGCCGCCAGTTGGCCTGTGACTGTATTGTCTGAGCCACCAGTTGGCCTGTGACTGTATTGTCTGAGCCACCAGTTGGCCTGTGACTGTACTGTCTGAGCCACCAGTTGGCCTGTGACTGTATTGTCTGAGCTGCCAGTTGGCCTGTGACTGTATTGTCTGAGCTGCCAGTTGGCCTGTGACTGTATTGTCTGAGCCGCCAGCTGGCCTGTGACTGTATTGTCTGAGCCACCAGTTGGCCTGTGACTGTACTGTCTGAGCCACCAGTTGGCCTGTGACTGTATTGTCTGAGCTGCCAGTTGGCCTGTGACTGTATTGTCTGAGCCACCAGTTGGCCTGTGACTGTACTGTCTGAGCCACCAGTTGGCCTGTGACTGTATTGTCTGAGCCACCAGTTGGCCTGTGACTGTACTGTCTGAGCCACCAGTTGGCCTGTGACTGTATTGTCTGAGCTGCCAGTTGGCCTGTGACTGTATTGTCTGAGCCACCAGTTGGCCTGTGACTGTACTGTCTGAGCCGCCAGCTGGCCTGTGACTGTATTGTCTGAGCCGCCAGTTGGCCTGTGACTGTATTGTCTGAGCCGCCAGCTGGCCTGTGACTGTATTGTCTGAGCTGCCAGCTGGCCTGTGACTGTATTGTCTGAGCTGCCAGCTGGCCTGTGACTGTATTGCCTGAGCCACCAGTTGGTCTGTGACTGTATTGTCCGTAGTAGCATTCGGGCAGACTGGGGCGTTGCGTTGCGTTCGCGTCAGCTTTGTCCGGGTCAAGACGAGCAGACGACTCTGGGAATCGTGTCTTCTGAGCGTTCCCGGCTGTGGGTGGTGCACCTCTAGGCACCCACAGAATGTCCGTCGGCCATGCTATAAGCATAGCCGGACGATGCTGCGACAGGGTGTGTCGCTGCCTCACATAACTAACTTTTGATTTCTACATCGTTAAGCAGAGCCAAAACCAGGAACAAATACTGGATCGTCCCCGCAACCATTTGCATCGCGCGGGTCCTTCAAATTTGACATCATTCAGTTCGTCTCTGAGCGACTCGGCGAAAACCGTCAGGCTCGCTCCGCGTGAGGCGGCCGACCTGATGTCAATGCATTGCATTGGAACGGCAGTTGCGTCATTATCTTGCTGAGGTCAGAGGGAGGGAAGGGGAGGGGCGTCACCATTGAGGCAGTCATTACGTTGATGGCTGCCGCATTTCACACTTGCGCGTAGTGTAGCCCGCAACCATGGACCTTGCCGCCCAGCCGTATGGCCCGCGAACACGAGGCCAAATAGCATTCGCCAGAGTTCTTTTGACACTGACGTTCTATTTCCTGTTGCGCTGGCAGCCGAATTTCCGTGCTCTGCCTGCGGATTGAGCTGTTCCGTATGTTGCCCGCCAATGCTCGCCCACGTGGCCGGAACCTGTCTCGACCTGAACCGGAAGCGATTGGTGCAGGCTGTTGGCTGTGGTCAGCACCGCCGAGATCCGGACGGTGGCGACACGTGGCCGGCTCACGCCGCCGGGGCCCGGACGGTGACGACACGTGGCCGGCTCACGCCGCCGAGGCCCGGACGGTGGCGACACGTGGCCGGCTCACGCCGCCGGGGCCCGGACGGTGGCGACACGTGGCCGGCTCACGCCGCCGAGGCCCGGACGGTGGCGACACGTGGCCGGCTCACGCCGCCGAGGCCCGGACGGTGACGACACGTGGCCGGCTCACGCCGCCGCAGCTGTCCATGACGCCGCTGGTCCCCCCGGACGTGACCGGGACGTGACCGGGACGTGACCGGGACGTGACCGGGACGTGACCGGGACGTGACCGGGATGTGACCTGCGGGACATGACCGGGGCGTGACCGGGACGTGACCGGGATGTGACCGGGACGTGACCGGGACGTGACCGGGACGTGACCGGGATGTGACCGGGACATGACCGGGACGTGACCGGGACGTGACAGGGACGCGACCGGAACGTGACCGGGGAGTGACCGGGGAGTGACCGGGACGTGACAGGGACGCGACCGGGACGTGACCGGGGAGTGACCGGGGAGTGACCGGGACATGACCGGGGCGTGACAGGGAGGTGACAGAACGTGACTGGGACGTGACCCGGACGTGACCGGGATGTGACCGGGACGTGACCGGGACGTGACAGGGACGTGACCGGGACGTGACCGGGACGTGACCGGGACGTGACCGGGACGTGACCCGTACGTGTGACCCTGCCGGCAGACCTGGACGCGTACCCGCCGTTCTGCCGGTGCTTGTTCGGGACGCGGGTGGCGTGCAACAACACCGACCTCGCCCGGATACCGCCCGACATCAGCACCAACGTCACCCACCTGTGAGCTAACCGACGGCTGGTGACGTCATCGTGTCCTAGGTCGAGTGCAGTCACTCCGAGAGCTGCTTTCCGGTAGCGCCGGCGGAACTATAGTGTCTTGAGATGCGCACTACACACCGACTGACATGGCTAAATTGCGACATTCACGCTATGCATGTGTGTGAAGCGTTTATCTATGCGTAGCAAAAGATCACGGCAGCGTGTTCTTGGCAATGACGTCACACTGAACCAATCTTCCACAGCAGGTGTAATCAGGTGCAAAAACATTGATTAATTTTATGATAATTACGCCCAACCTTAACATTGATGGAAGGGAATATCCATGTATGCCTACCTGACATCGGAAGTTCCTACCTGTGAAGGGGTCAGGTACTCAGGACCAATAATGCCGATTTTCACTCAATATCGCAAGCTGACCTCATCAATTGAACAATTTTAACGGGGAGCTACGGTGACATCTATCCTTCCAGCGTGTTCAACTTTGTATCGAATGCACGAGTCGTCCCATACCCGAATTGTATCAAGCGCCACCCATTATACTTCAGCCATGTGTGGTAAAAACCAGTGGCGCAACCAGGATTTCAGTTTGGGGGAGGGGGGCAGGATTGGAGAGCGGGCCCCCTCGCAAGCGGGCCCCCTCATGTTTTTAAAAAGTCTGCGGAAAACATGCACTTACTTTTGAGCGGGCCCCTATGTTTGTAAAACTTCGCAGAAATAAAAGCACTTTTCCTTTATCAGGTGCCCCGGTTCGAGACGGGCCCTGGTTAAAACGGACCCCCCAGATTTTCAGTTGGTTCAAAGGGCCCCTGATTCGAGCCACAGATCCGCTTCGCGGTCCCCTAGCCAGGGCTCTGAGTAGGGTGGCCCACTCCGAGCCAGGGGCCCGCTTCGCGGGCCCCTGGCTCGGAGCGGGCCCCAAAAATTTTCGGGGGGCCATGGCCCCTTGGCCCCCCTGGTTGCGCTACTGGTAAAAACAATATTATCGTTAACGGTAACATTTAGCGTTTATTAACACACATCGAGTTCCTCGCAAGTCTCTTGCAATATCCTAGCACCTCCAGAAAAAGGTGCATATGTTGAAGGCAAACTGAACCAACGGAATACAAGCGCTACTATGGTTGGTTGCATGTGTTATGTCTTCTGTTCCCATATGCTTCTACTGGTCCGAACACATGTTAGAGGAGATGTGTTGGGGAGGGGGGGGGATGGGCTGCATTCTTCGTCGAAACTGCGTAGCTGATTTCGTCGCGTTGAGAGCAGCATGTGTCGGCTATTTCCACTCAATTTGTGTTCACTGTGTCACTTTTATCTCGATCTAAGTTTGCCCAAATGATCTGTGCCATTCATTATTCAGATTGTTGACGTGTCGATAACAGCCGAGTAGTTGACAGTTGACGACGCAATGCCGAACAAAACAAACTGCTATTTTGAACCATTTCAAGGATTTAAGTCGAGTCTAAGCCCGTATATTGGCATAATATAACCTGTGGTGACCTCATTATCGGCCAAAATACAAAAGTTAGGTATGATGCGGGCTTTCAATGACCAGAGCTTTCTAATTGTGTTCCGCATTTTATCTTAGCATATGACGATAGGAAGTAAGTGAGGGTGCGGCTTTCAAGGGCCCGCACCCCCGGACTGGTGGGCGTGGATTTGCCGGTGGGCTCGGCAAGGGCTAATAGCAATTTCGACAATGCGGCTGCTACATTGGCATAAACATGCGTAAAGGTTATTCTTAAATGGTACCTATGCCAGCATGCAATTTGTAACGAAAAAATATATACTTTCCACGATATTTATTTTTCCGAGATCAAATACAATCAATCGCTCCTATGATCCTTATTTATATGATAGCGGATCTGTGTCACGTTGAGTCTTATCTGGACACAATTATGCATCTGTTTGATGATCAAACTGTGCTTCCCTAACCCCGAGCAAGTGCACACTCCATAGACTGCCAGCCATAGTAGAAACAACAGCTAATGCTACCACGGTGAGTCTAAAAAATTACTTTTGAGCCAGAACAATAATAAATTTGTATTGTTGACTTCAGTAGATAAATGATGGATCGTCATTTCCGTGCAGAACTTTTAGTGTACCAGAGGCCATGGTAAATCACGTGACCTCAGGTCCCGAAGTTATTTGGTAAATAAATAAAATGCATGATATAATTCAACCAATACATTTTTGCGACATTTCTGAATTAACATGTGCACCAATAATTGTAGTTACAATGTTTTGTAATGGTTATATGAGCAACCAAAGATAACCCTTCATGGTAACCTCTCAAAAATGCATGAGGTTATAACTCCTAAGCCATTGCAATGGCTTAGGTATGCTGCTGCTTATGAAGCAAAGCTGCATGTCTCCACTGTCAGAACTTTGATTTTCTTCTTGACTGTCATTTTCTTAACTAATTTTAAGACTTGATGTATAAACCTCAGCAGTTATCGTGGTGGTCGATTTCTCTTCACGATGCCATTTAGTTACATGTTGTTTCTGTGTGTGCACGATCGGAACGCCATGCCTAGATTGCTTTATGAGGCAAAGGAAACACGAATAACACGGCTCATCTTTGCTTTGTTTTTAGCATGTAATGCAAATTTTTACAATTTGTTTTACAAATAGAAACATTTCACACATTTTTAGCATGAAAAGGAAGATTTTCCGTTCATTATAATGCTGATGAGAAATTGGAAGTTTTTGTCATGAATTGTTATATTCGCTGTAATGATACAAGACATAAATTCACAAGAATGTCTTTTATACATGAGCATAGCTTTGCATTTGTTTTTAAATTTATGTAGATATTTGCATATAAATACGAGCATCCCCCACCGCGCGCATGTACTAGACGAACACTAATCAGCACACACAAACTAGTCACGTGCGCGATGTGTACCCTTCTGCGGTCCGTCGCTGGTATCGGGACCGTGACCCGGCACCCACATCATGGTGTCCAGCTGACCAGGGCGTGCGGCCGGACAGCCCTTTGTGATGGTGGCGGCCATTCCGACTCTGCAGCCCTCCTGACCTGCGACCGCCGGTCGCCCGGCCCCCTGAGCCGGGCACCCCGTGTGCCGACGCGACCCGACGCGACTGGCCAACAGCCTGTCAGCAGGCGGCCGTCCCTGCGGCAGGCATGTCGATCTCACGTCAGCATTCGGCCACACGTCAGCAGAACGCTGTGCTTGACATGACTCGACGCAGCGACAGGTTATCCGGTCTGAGGGGCTATCTTCCGAGCGACGGGTTATCCGGTCTGAGGGCTATCTTCCGAGCGACAGGTTATCCGGTCTGAGGGGCTATCTTCCAAGCGACGGGTTGTCAGGTCTGAGGGGCTATCTTCCGAGCGACGGGTTATCCGGTCTGAGGGCTGTCTTCCGGATGTGTGCGGCGCCCATGCGTGGATTGAAAGCTGGTGTGGAATGGATGTCACGCGCCCATGTGTGCTGGTGTATGGTGCTGGTGTGTGGTGCTGGTGTGTGGTGCTGGTGTGTGGTGCTGGTGTGTGGTGCTGGTGCATGGTGCTGGTGTGTGGTGATGGTGTATGGTGCTGGTGTGTGGTGCTGGTGTATGGTGCTGGTGTGTGGTGCTGGTGTGTGGTGCTGGTGTATGGTGATGGTGTATGGTGATGGTGTATGGTGCTGGTGTGTGGTGCTGGTGTATGGTGCTGGTGTATGGTGTTGGTGTATGGTGCTGGTGTATGGTGCTGGTGTATGGTGTTGGTGTATGATGCTGGTGTATGGTGCTGGTGTATGGTGCCGGTGTATGGTGTCGGTGTATGGTGCTGGTGTATGGTGCTGGTGTATGGTGCTGGTGTATGGTGCTGGTGTATGGTGCTGGTGTATGGTGCTGGTGTATGGTGCTGGTGTATGGTGCTGGTGTATGGTGTTGGTCTATGGTGCTGGTATATGGTGCTCGTGTATGGTGCTGGTGTATGGTGCCGGTGTATGGTGTCGGTGTATGGTGCTGGTGTATGGTGCTGGTCTATGGTGCTGGTGTATGGTGATGGTGTATGGTGATGGTGTATGGTGCTGGTGTATGGTGCTGGTGTATGGTGCTGGTGTGTGGTGCTGGTGTGTGGTGTTGGTGTGTGGTGATGGTGTTGGTGCTTGTGTATGGCGCTGGTGTATGGCGCTGGTGTATGGTGCTGCTGTATGGTGCTGGTGTATGGTGCTGGTGTATGGTGCTGGTGTATGGTGCTGGTGTATGGTGCTGGTGTATGGTGCTGGTGTATGGTGCTGGTGTATGGTGCTGGTGTATGGTGCTGGTGTATGGTGCTGGTGTATGGTGCTGGTGTATGGTGCTGGTGTATGGTGCTTATGGTGCTGGTGTATGGTGTTAGTGTATGGTGCTGGTATATGGTGATGGTGTATTGTGCTGGTATATGGTGATGGTGTATTGTGCTGGTGTATGGTGCCGGTGTATGGTGCTGGTGTATGGTGCTGGTGTATGGTGCTGGTGTATGGTGCTGGTGTATGGTGCTGGTGTATGGTGCTGGTGTATGGTGCTGGTGTATGGTGCTGGTGTATGGTGCTGGTGTATGGTGCTGGTGTATGGTGCTAGTGTATGGTACTGGTGTATGGTACTGGTGTATGGTACTCGTGTCTGGTGGTGGTGTTGGTGCGTTACAGATGATAATGATAATGATAATGAATCAATGGTTTAAAGAAATGTTCCCCTCCTTAGAAGTTGCTGAATAAGTAGCCTCTTCTACACCATCCGTCTCCCCTGGAGCTGGCATGGTGTGGGATTAGCCCCACGCGTCTCATTAACTTCCCCGGTTACCAAGTGAAACGCGCGGACCGGCCCGACTCTAGTGGTTACGGTGGGGTGGCGATTATCGCCAAGTCAGCACTAACTATTACCGTTTTGAACATTTCTACGCCTCCGAACTCGAGCTCCAAACTAGAATCACTCTGGGCCAATGTCAAAGGGAAAAGCGGAAAGTATTTCATTCTAGCGGCAATCTATCGGCCTCCTCGTAACACTCTTCCTGCCTTAAATGATGACTTCGCTGAGCTCGAAAGACAGGTTCAATTGGCGACACTGAACTTTACCGGCACTTTCTACCTCGCAGGTGATCTAAATTGCAACCTTCTCGACCCTACTGAAACACCCTACTGAAACAAAAACATCAAGGCTGTCTAACTTCAAGAAACATGCACTAGCTTATATCCACGAGCAACACTAGTCACACACAAAAAAAAATTACAAAATGGATTTGTGTACACTATGAACTCACCTTTAGGCCCTCGCTTTCCTATCACTTCTATAAACTACTCGTTTATAGCTCGTGTTGCAAGCACGGTGTGTGTAGTGCAGATCGTGATATGGGTATTGTATTATGTTGGTGTATGAATGTTTGTTGCGCATCTGATCCCACTATTAACCACAAATCTATCCTTTCTTTGTAAATATCTGTGAGTTATCCCAGACTGTCCATAACAGCCACTATACGTTGAGGACATGTATCGTGAAATAAATAAATAAATAAATAAATTATATTGTCACCCACGTTTATCTGGATATTCACTTGTTTGACCCGGTGAAGGTATTTTGTAGGCGATTGCCCGAAGCGATGACTTAGCAAACCGCAACCTCTCGTGCCCTAGTGCGGGTCAGTCCTGGTAAGTTCAGTCATGGATGAACAAGTATGAACATTATTGTTGAGCCCAAATGCATGGAGACAACGAGCACCGTCAATTTAGTTAGTTGGACCCACCACATGGAATTCCCCATATTAAAAGAGCAAGAAGTCGATGGGCTAAGGGAAACATGACGCGGCCCAGGCCCCACCAAGCGCATTGGAAACTGCACCCCTGAGTTCATGTCAGTCCATGAAATACAGTGCTTCTAACATGTCTGGGATGCACCGACACCCTGTGACCAAACATATTCTGCTAATGGTAGCAAAATTGCATAGGGGCAGAGCTATGGGCGTATGAGCGTTAAACAAAGTGTAGGGATGGGGTGGAGGTGGTCAGAAAGGGCAAGTCTGTATCGGGCTGAAATTGCTCGATTCGGAGAACAGCCATTCAGGGTCGGGGAGGGGTAGCTGTGTACAGGGAGATAAAAAATTGTGCCCATCATTAAATGAGTTGCTAAAAACACTCATTTGTGAACTTAAGGTGTCCTAGTGATCATTTTTCTTGGTGAATAAGCAACCTTGCTCAAATGGAATGGAGGCCTCGTCGTTCTACTTTATGTTCAGTCGACGTTGGCTAGGAACTGTAATCGGGATAGCAAATTAATTTAAAAAAAGAAGTTTTTTTACAAGCTGAGTAAAGTCTCAAGCACAATTGATCCACTGGAAGTAAATGGGACTATATTGAGTGAGGATGGTGAGATGGTTGAGGAGCTGAGCAAGCAGTTTAAAATCAGTGTTTACATTGGAAGATATGAGTAATCTGCCAATCGTACAATCGTACACAGTTCAGTGAGAGTTGATCGGATAAACGATGCTGATTTCATTGGTAGTGATGTTGTTTTCAATCATATCAGGAAAATAAAGCCAAACAAGGCGGCAGGACCTGATTAAATTTATGCTAGGGTATTGCGGGAAGCTGAACAATATGTTTTCTGGAAGGAAACATATTGAATCAAGATACTCAACATGGGTTTAGAAAAGGGCGATCGTGTCTCACAAATCTTTTGGATTTATTTAATTTCGCTAGGGAACATTTTGATGAAGCAAATCAGGTTGATGTAGTATATCTTGATTTTAGTAAGGCCTTTGACAAGGTACCCCATAAACGGTTAGTGATGCAGCTTCAGGTCCATGGTATAGCAGGTAGCATCCTAAAATAGATGGAGTTGTGGCTTTCAGATAGACAACAGAGAGTGATGATAAATGGTACAAAGTCATCATGGCGAAATGTCCCTAGTGGAGTCCCTCAGGGGTCAGTACTGGGGCCACTATTGTTCATTATATTTGTAAATAACATTGAAAGTGGCTTAAGCAGTAAGGTTTCGAAATTTGCGGATGATTTGAAGTTCTTTAGGGAATTAACAGAACACAATGAGCAGGTCTAGCTACAGAAAGTCTTAGACGAACTTGGGAAGTGGTCCGAAAAATGGCAAATGAAATGTAATTTTGATAAGTGCAAAATCATGCATGTCGGTAGGTAGCACATGAAGGCTCCATACTTGATGGGTGGCCAAGTACTATCTGTGACTCAGCAGGAGAAGGACTAAGGTGTTATTTTGAATACAAAATTGTGGGCATCAGAATAGACCAAAGAAGCCAGGAAGAAGGCACTAAGAATGCTTGGGGCAATAAATAGGAATGTATCATACAAAGGTGAGGAAGTCATCAGGAAGTTTTACTGTGCATATGTCAGGCCGCATTTGGAATACTGTGTCCAAGCTTGGTCCCCTAGTTATGAAAAAGATTGCTGGCTTTTAGAGAAAGTACAAAAGAGGGCAACACAAATGGTTAGTGGTATATGCAACCTAGAATATGAGGAAGGATTGAAGAAATTGAATATGTTTTCACTTAGATATAGAAGGCTGAGAGGATATCCCATCGAGGTCTTTAAATTTGTTCATGGTCAGGAAGAGGGATATCTGAGGGAAATGTTTGAATTTAACAGAAATGATGCAATTAGAGGTAACCAATTCAAAATTAAAGTTAATCACAGCAGGACAAGATTAAGACAGTCTTTCTTCACCAACAGGGCAGTAGAACCCTGGAACCAGCTGCCAGAAGCCATTGTCAGTAGCAGCACACTGAACATTAAAAAACAGCATAGACAATCATTATAAGAATAGAGGGCTTGCTTTTCGGTATTCCAGGGAGGGCTGATCGACGGATTTGGTGGGCAACTGTTTCAGTGTCCAGAGCACAACCAAGAAGGGCCCTTGTGGGTCATGGTTGCACTGATCTTTTATGTCTTTATGACATTGAGTATATGAGTTGAGATTTGCATATGAGTTGCCAGTGTCATTGGAGATGGCTGTTTTCTTGGCGACTCCTGAAAACACCTGCTATGTTTGTGGTTGTGGGACACGTGCACAAACTGTAATTTGTACACCATGTTAATTCATTTGCAAAGCATCCTAGTGTGTAATTTTCTCTACCGCTCTGATTTCTGGTGAGTTACCATACTCAAGTGCAAGCTAAGGTATCGTGCTTCTTGGTATTCATTTGTAACGCCGACAAGAGCAATATTTACACTTGAAGAATGATATTATATTATTCCGTGTGCTTCGTTAAAAAAAAATAACGAAGTCCCACCATTTTGAAGGATTAACTCAGAAGAAAAGAAACAAGCAATCGCCTAAGCGTGACAAATACTATGAAGTAAGAGGCAGGACACCAACTGGCAGCGAGCGAAATGAGCCTAAGAAACACGAAGCTGGGTGACAACACATGGAAGCGAGCTCGAAAATGATACGCAACACAACTATATATCAAAATGTTCTTATGCCTATTATCTGGGGCGTGCTATTTTGTTCATTATGCGGATGCTTATTTGTCCTGAGCCCTCAACTCTTACATTCTCCCATCTGTGTGTTGATATTGGCTCCGATACCGGCTAACATACTTCAAGCTGTTTATCCTACTTCCCCATGCCTACTCCCAATTCCCAAGATGGCATCCTTCCCTGCATTCCATCACGTGTGATTTATAATCTTGTATGTTGCACTCGCTACGATGCGACGGCGCAATAATAGCGGCATCATTGTGTGGCTATGTCTCTAGCAATACAATGCAATACTGATTTGCATAATTTTCCTACACCGATGGTACAATCACCCGAAAACGAAGTCTAATGAGACTAGTATATGAACATGAGGACACTACTTCAAGTGCTCTTTGTCACTATCGGCATTGGTATGTGGCACACATACCCAGCCTACATCCTAAACACCTTAGCTGTGTTGACCTAGGCCAAGAAAGTTCTGTTTATTCGTTAATGTTTGTTGCAGCTCTCAGTCTCCAGATCTCGAGTCACCAAAACAAGCACTTTTCATCACACAACGCAATATCTTATTTTGTGTATCAGGTATCCGAGGTAGGCAGTAGTGTACCATCTGACTTGTGCCTGTCGTGGTTGTGTACCGTGGAGCTTGTGCCTGTCGAGGTTGTGTACTGTGGAGCTTATGACACACCGTATTACGGACGTCACACACTCGGCACAGCTCCAACTCAGGCGACCCAGACTGACTAATCGACTCTGAATTGCCTTCTTTGGTGGGTAACTTTCCGAGTGTCCTTCGAATATCTACAAATATCCGAAGCAGCTGTTGCATATGGAGCATCGACAAATACCGTCAGGTTGCGCTGAACGTTCAGAGCAAGGATTTCCATTGGCTTCGATTACCATAATGGTATACTAGCGAAACGATACGTTATAGGGAAGTCATGCGTAACGCAACGCTCCGTCGAAATCCGGCTCTCCACCGGGCTGTATAACACAACGCTCCGCCGAAGTCCGGCTCTCCACCGGGCTGTATAACACAACGCTCCGCCGAAGTCCGGCTCTCCACCGAGCTGTATAACACAACGCTCCGCCGAAGTCCGGCTCTTCACCGGGCTGTATAACACAACGCTGCGCCGAAGTCCGGCTCTCCACCGGGCTGCTAGGATCACGTCGCTGAGCGTCTCTGGCAACTGGATTCCTCATTGATCTCAGGCAAAAAATGGTCCCATCTGCGCTCGCGCGCACATGATTCGATTGTGCATCGGATAAGATACAGATCTGTTTTTCTTTGCATCGTTTGGTCGCTAATTTTGTTGAGGTTCAAAGTGAGCTTTTACATTGGCTACGATCAACAGCCCAGGCCTTTTTGCCGTGCCTTGGCTGGTGCTCAAACAAAAAACCCAAATGACAGATAACTACCTTCATCAGTTTGGACACTGCAAAAGACATCCTTGTAATGCAGCTAGGATCCCTTCAGGCTTAGCAAGGTCGGATCATGTCAAAGCTATGACACATGCCAGACCTCTACGCTTGAATCCTAACAATCCTAGAGTTATTTTGCTTGCGACATCTGTGACCCCATTTTAGCAAGCATGAAAGCAACTTCACACCTGCGCTGACATCTTCGTCTCGTTTCTCTTACAATTCATTGCGCGAGATGGTCACAATGGGAGGAGCCGGTACCCACACCACTCCTTCACTACACGCTATTGCAATCAGACGACCGGCACTGTATGTACTGCACGCTTTTGAGGGGAGATTCACTGTCACTATATGCACATCTATAGATGTATGTAGACACGCCGTAAGGCGAATCGGGGGCCGTTAGCTGACAGGGCACAACACTCGGAAAGATGGTCAGACACGTGTTCATATATCTTGATGTAGTCATTGCTGCGCTGTGTGCTTCGTCGTATTTATTGTGTATTGTATTTATGTGTAGTGTACACTGTGTATTTCGACGCATTGGTGCATTTCTTCGTTACCCTAGGAAGTTGAAGCATTATTTGAGCACACATTTCCTGTCTACAAAGCTCTTGAGCAGACTAACTACGCGGTTCACAAAATCACCTTAATCAATGTGCTTTCGAACGGAACAAAGCCCCATCAACGCATCGAAGCTTGGCTTGGTGTAGCGATCAGGGGTTCCCAAGAGCCACGGACAACACTGTGGCCTACTCCCGTGACGAAAAGTGAATAGGAGGTAGGTGGACATTACACGAAGTGTGCCTCACGTCATATTTCGCCGCCAGGTACCTCCAAGTCAACAAGATAACGAGCCTTCGGGGAATACAGAGATACAGCAACATCAAGATGCTGTAAGTGCCCGTAACTGGATTCGTTCCTAGTTTGTGTTATTGCCAATCATTGCATTCTCTTCTTACAGACAGTCGTATTAAGAATATGCGGGGGAATGTTTAAATCCCAGGGGAGGTAGAGCGGATCAGAACATGGGCCTCGCCTCAATGGGATTCCCTCACGCGGGAGAGGTCATCCCTGGACAATTGAATGTTACATATCAAGAGCTATAACATAGTTATCTAAATCTGCATAAGAGGCATCAAACACACTGTGAGCTGTGTGAGTATTCCCGAAAACTGGACCGGAGCCTCCTGTTATGGGCTGTGTGGGCATTCCGAGCTCTGCAAAAGGGGCTGCATAACCTACTGCAGGGAGCCTCTTGAATTCTGGATGACGGAGGAGTGGATGGGGTGCCTCCTGTCGTGAGGCGTAAGTCGACCGACCGAACTCTGCATAGCAAATCTCCCAAGCGTTTTGAACTGCAGAAGCCTGCCTTCTGTGGGCTAGAGGGGCTTCTTTAAATTTTCGTAGGGAACATCCAGCTACTGTTAGCTTCATTCTGAGCTAAGAAGGAGTCCCATGACATCTGCATGAAGGTCCTCCTAAGCGTTATGAGCTGCAAGCGCCTTCTAAAATATACATAAGTGTCCATTATAAAAGGTATTTCTTTTTGGTCCATAAAGATTAAAAAAAGTGTCCAAAATATGCAGAGTCCATTCATGACTATAGGCGTCTCCTGAAATATGCACAAAAGGTCTCCAGTCTCTATGAAATGAAAGGGCCTCCTGGCATTGTGAGCTAAAGGGCCTCATGCAATTTGCATGAAGGAAGTCCTTCGGTGTATGACATAAATTGACCTACTGAAATCTGCAGGAAACCCTTCGTTGTATGGCATAGATTGACCCCCTGGAATCTGCATAGGATGCCTCCTAATTGTTGCAACTTGCGGAGACCTTCTTACATCTCCATTAGAACCTTCTATTGTGGGCTGTAGGGTCTCCTTGAATCTGTGTAATCTGTACCCTCGGGTCGATGCGAGCTCCCACCTAGATTTTCTTCAATCTGGAGGCAAGCGGTCTCCTGCTATTCTTAGCTTCAGGTTCGCCTGGAAATCGGCACAAGGGTCTTCTTCCCGCAATGGTGGTGACAGCTGCTATGAACAGGTCCCCCTTCTAAGACTTATATGACTTCATATCATGTAAATTTTGATTGCTTTATCAGCTTTTTTTGGAGGGGGGGGGGGGGCTCCTCGTGACAATGGTATCCATTCTTATAGCGGCTTCCTAAAGTGAAAGACGATGATCAACACTTTCTGTGATCTCTCATTTCTAGAGATATTGCGTGGGCCTGCTTGCCGAGCCATGTGCATGATATGTCTCGATTTCCTCTTGGTTAAAAAAAAACAATTACGAGTGACCGGGGGTTTCCGTGTTCGCAATGCGTGGCAAAGGTGGCAGGTCACTCTTGCCGCTATAATTGGGGCGCTGCCCTCCTGGCCATCCCTGTTCCGCAACCTATGGTATCAAGCATACGTGCGAAGACACGAACTTCATAGACCAGGTCAAGTCTAAGGAAACCAATGATATGCTTGACCACTATGGGTGGCCGTGCTTCTGGAAGTCTCTAGCAAATCCAATAATGACACTTTTGCTGTCTTTAATTTATGATCGGGAAGATAGTTCTGCCGATGGATCTCACAAGAAGCAGGATTTTGGTGCTGGCTTACAGAGGCATGTTGTGGCATCCAGGATTGAGTATTTCCTTTATTTTACCATCCTCCAGTGCATATGGTCTGGGTGAAAACTGGTCGTAGGGTTTTCACAGTTTAGCACTCATTCACCATTTTTTCCGAATGCATCTTCAGTGTGGAAAATCACTTGCATAGAATATCGGGAGAAGCCTGATTTTAGAGCGTCTTTCCTGAAAAAGCAATATTAAGAGAAGCACTGTCATTGCAAGAAACGACGACTTAGAGCATTGTAGGAGCATGCATGCTTGATTTGTTAACATACCCCGCCCTAAATGAATCACGCTGTTTTGAAGTCGTGGATTCAAAGCCACGCTGAGTGAAATCAGGCGTGCGGCCGGACGGACGGGCAGGAAGGCGGACAGACGAACGAACAAACGAACGAACGAACGAGCGAACGAGCGAACGAACGAACGAACGAACGAACGAACGAACAAACGAACGAACGAACGAGCGAACGAGCGAACGAACGAACGAACGAACGAACGAACAAACGAACGAACGAACGAACGAAGAGCGAGTGAGTGAGTGAATGAATTTGTCCAGCCTACCACCGCCAGGTGATATCGGCTGTTTACGTCGTTGTGGATGAGTTGAAGCTGGTGGTCCGGGCGGTGCCGGGGCATAGTTGTGTGGGGGGAGGGTCATCGCCGTTCGTTTGAACATTACAAGAACACATGTCATGTCATACACTGTTATGGACCTTTTTCTTTCTATTAAGTGCTTGTTTGTTTTTTTTCCTGGTTTTGGCCTTTTAGTTTTTTTTCTCGTCTTAGTTCTTTTGATTTTTTTTGCTTTTTTGTTGTTTGTGTTTTTTTTTCTTCCCATTTTTGATATTCTTTTACACATCATGGGTAGAGTAGGGAGAGACTAGGTGAAAGGAGTTGTCAGGATGTTATTCAGTGTCGAGAGGTTTTGGCGCGGGTGTGTGGTTTGTTGTTGGTATAGGTGGTGTTTATTTTGTTGTTTGCTCATGTGGTAGGTGCGTGGGTAGTGACAGTGATGTAGTCTGAGTCTGCGAGTGTCTCGAGATGGAAGCGTAGGTTTTTGCGTACTGCGTAGGGTGTTAGTGTTGGCTCTGATGGGTCTGGTATTGGTGATGGGTTGAGTGTTCCGCGTTGTGGTACTGGGGGTGGTACCTGTGTTGAGTGGGTGGGAGAGTAGTGTCGTGGTTTGTTTTGTTTTGGTGCTTTGGGTTGCGGCCTGATTATGATTGCTGGGTCTGTCTGTGTTTCTTTGGTAGGCGGTGTAGTCGTGTGGGATGTTTGTGTTTGTTTAGAGTGCGTGGACACGATGTGGTGTTGTATGGGCTGCGTCGGCTGCTGGTTGTTGACCCACGACCTTGCCCGCGGCAGGGCCCAGCCCTCTAGGTGGACAAGACGAAGAATCTCCTTCTCCCTCATCCACCGAGGGCAGGCCTTGTCCCGGGAGGTGTGGTCTCCGCCGCAACCGACGCAGCGTTGTGTGCTGGTAGTGCATGTGCTTATGTGGTGTGGTGCGGCACAGTTTACGCAGGTGGGTTTTGTGTCGTGGCACCCCCCCCCCCCCTTCGAGTGTCCGTATCGCTGACAGAACTGACAGCGTCGAGGGAGGGGTGCTCGCAGCGTGACCTTATACCTAATGTAGCCGGCTTTAACGTGTGTGGGTGGCTGTCTTGTGTTGAAAGTCAGTATGAGTGTGTGTGAGTCTTGTTTGTGTGCTCGGGAGGGTGGCCTGCAGACGAAGGAGATCCCCTGGCTCTTAAACCTGAGAGTCAGTTCCTCCTCCGTCATCCAGGCCACCTCCCGAGCGTATATGATGCCTTGTGATGTGTTGAGTCGTGCGGCTGGTGTTATAGTAATTGGTATGCCAGTGATGTCTGTGATGTGTGTCAGTATGTCTGCGTCGTGGAAGTTGTATGATTGAATGATAAGTGCCCCTGATCGAATTTGGTGTGCGTGTAGGGGCTGTCATGTCCGACGGGTGATCTCCTCCTCCACCGTTCAGGGTTCAAGAGAGCCCATGGGCTCCCCATCATCTCGGCGGCAGAGGAAGAAGTCACCCGTCGATGTGTTCAGTGTAGTGTCAGTGTTCATGTTTGGTGATTGTAGTGGGTCGTGGGTTTGGCGTTGGGGTTAGGAAAGATAGGTGCACACGTATAACAATTACAATATCGGCGGTATGTGGGGGGGGGGCAGCGGCACCGCCGGACCAACCTGTAGCTGAAGACAAAGATGGCGGCGGTCAGAAGAGTAGAAGCACATAAGCACTATGTATCACTGAACTGGTGGTCGGCTGGTTTTGGCGGTCTTCGGGGTTTCAGGGTGGCGTCTTGGCGTAGCCAAAATGGCGTCGATGTGTCTTTTCATGGGTGTTGGGCGTTGCCAGATGGCGCTGGCGCCGCTTTTCAGGCACGCCTTCGGAGCTGCTACGGCTCTTCTGTTGCCGTGTTGCTATAATAGCACGTCGGCACGCCATTGTTTGCTGCCCCTGTGGCGTCGAGGCCTCTATGGTGGCGTTGAGGCTTCGTGGCGTTTAATTGACCGATCTGGCTTCTCTCGGTTTTCTCGGATCTCGGTTGAGGTGGAGAGAGAGTAGTTTGTTGATGAACGAAGAGTGAACGAGCGAGCGAACGAACGAACGAACGAACGAACGAACGAACGAACGAACGAACGAACGAACGAACGAACGAACGAACGAACGAACGAACGAACGAACGAACGAACGAACGAACGAACGAACGGACGGACGGACGGACGGACGGACGGACGGACGGACGGACGGACGGACGGACGGACGGACGGACGGACGGACGGACGGACGGACGGACGGACGGACGGACGGACGGACGGACGGACGGACGGACCGGACCGGACCGGACCGGACCGGACCGGACCGGACCGGACCGGACCGGACCGGACAGGACCGGACAGGACCGGGACGGGGAGGGACGGGACGAGACGGGACGGGACGGGACGGGACGGGACGGATGGACGAATGACAAGCCAAACAGAAGAGCATACGGGCGAGCAGATGGAGGGACAGACAGACAGGCAGATAGGCGGACAGTCAGACAGGCAGCCAGGCAGACAGGCAGTCAAGTAGACAGTAGACAGACAGGCAGACAGACAGTCAGGTAGACGGTAGGACACAGCACGGCGGTACGCCGACGCAACAGAATGACGATGCTCATATGTCTACTTCCATCCATCGATAAGCCGGATGTGATCTGTAGTGATCCGACCGGAATGAATAGTTGGCCGGACAGGGTGTTTATTCAGTGTAATTCGTGTTGCATTCATGCGTGGGCTCCCGTTCAACAAGACAAGGCCGGCCCGTAGCGACTGGAGGACAGTGGACGCCACTCAGCTGATTCTGGACACTGTGACGTCAACAGCCACTCCGCCGTGGAAGATGAAACAGCGTTCGACGAAGCGAAGAGATTCCTCCTGGTCAGAACACGCGGTAGAGAATACCACAAAGATCTAGAGAAAACGTTTGCACAGCATGGTTTGCAATGCCGAGCGTCCATCGCATTGAGTAGGTCGCAGTCGTCGCAGTTGTTGAAATGAGATGAATGGTTGGCTGGTTCGTCAGTTGATTGGCTACTCGGGCGAGTAGTATGACAGCGCGGGCTGCCAACTTCCATCTGGCAGCGATATGAGATATGGGACATTTCGCTGAAGACAACTGACCGACCTTCTCGGTGGTTTGCAGCCGGCTGGTGTGTCTGGGCGTCTGGCGTGTGGTTCGAGTCTGGGAGGTCATTGGTTCAAGTCTGACCGCGGACGAAGTTTTACTTTGTCGGCTCCCACACAGGAGATAGATGGCAGTGACCGGGGAGTGCTCGCCATGCCACGTGATTAACGTTCGCTGACTGGAGCTCCCGCGGCATCGAGTTCTCGGGTGCGATAGGCCTCAGATCCGTGGGATACCCAGAACACGGTCAAACCTCTTGTTGCCGGAGCAGTCCTCGTCCACCGGGCCCGATCAATCGGAATGCCATCGCCGTGTGCATAGCATTCTGCGGCGGAAAACCTGAGACAGGGCGCGTGAACTGGACTGTCCAAAAACTGTAACGAAGCAGCGATCTGCGTGGTGTATAGGATGTCTATTTGAGTGTGTGCATTATACAACAATTCCGAGGTACTTGACCACAAACAAAGCATGGACGAGATCATTATAAAGAAGTAGAGGCGTCGCAGAAGTAGTTCACAGGCAGATAGTGTTGCGCGGGCATGCTATGAACATGTATCCGATACGTGAAACACCTCCGATCGAACTTTCACAAGATATGTCGGCTGAGGAAATGGAACGCTGGGGTCAAAGTTGCGTTAAAAAAATCGTGCTTCAACACTTACCCGCATCGGCCGGAGTCGTCAACACGCGGTGGCATGATAGCTCGTACGTCAATAGCTAAAAGCAAGCAAGTGTAGCAAGTTGACGCGGTAAACGCAAGTGAGTTGTGGTGTGCTAAAAATGTAGCTAGGTGTCACTAAAGAAGCGAGGGTATTCATAGACTAGTTAATTCTGTTGTACCTGCATTAACCATTAACTTGAATCAACTGAATTAAATATCCCTCTCCGACGAGTTCCAATCTTCAGTTTTGATGCAAATTGAAAGCTCCTCTGTCGGGGTCATGTGAGAGAACTTGGCGCTGCCATGGTCTCCTACTGTGGATGATCTTCCAAGCACCACTTCAAGTGTTAATTCAGCTTGCTTATCTATCTTTAGCACAGGTTACGCAATGCTGGACTCCCACATTGTTAGTCGAGTTTGTGATTGTTTGCATTGCGATATTATGCTTCTAGTGTTAAAAGGCTACTTCAGGTTGCTTATAGAGAACAAAGTGGTATGGAATAACACAGAGCTCAGAGAAGCACAGGGCTCAAAGGAACACACGGCCCAGAGTAACACAGGGCTCAGAGAGACATAGGACTCAGAGGAATGCAGGGTTTAGAGGACGACAAGGCTCAGAGGACCACAAGGCTTAGAAGAACACAGGGCTCAGAGGAACACATGGCTAAGAGGAACACACGGCCTAGAGGAACACACGGCCTTGAGGAACATACGGCTCAGAGGAACACAAGGCTTAGAGGAACACAGGACTCAGAGGAACACAGGGCTCAGATGAACACAGGGTTCAGATGAACACAGGCTCAGAAGAACACATGGCTCAGAAGAACACAGGGCTCAGAGGAACACAGGGCTCAGAGTAACATAGGGCTCAGTAATACAGGGCTCAGAGTAACACAGGCCTCAGAGTAACACAGGGCTCAGAGTAACACAGGAATCAGAGGAACTCGGGCAAAGCCCGCGGTTCACTGAATGCTAATTGATTTTCGGAACCTGTAGCGAAGACCTGGATGGTGCGAGATGGGCGGGGAGTTAGAAAAACGCGACACAAAGCTTGCTTCGTTGCGTATATCAAATGTTATGGCATTCGTTTCCAACAGTTGCCGCTCCAGCTACTCACCCACCACATCATAAACTAGTTGTTTAATTACTCCAACATCCACTATCGTGCCTTCCAGATCCCCGACCTCGTCACATCCAATATTCGCACAACAAATCGATTCGATTAATGCATCGGAACTTAGCAGTAATCAGAAGTTAGAGCTGATCCATAAATATTGACGCCAATTCACACAACTCGCGCAGATGTATGCAAGGCAAAATGGCGGTATGACATTAGGTTAGGTTAGGTTAGGTTAGGTTGGGTTAGTAAGATCGAAGTGGCCGGTATGCAAAACTGCAGCCTGTAGTGGTCACCAGCTTTGTTGGTCAGAATTTGAAGCTGCGAAAATAAATAGTATGCCCTCAATCAAGAAACATTATCATGTAATGTCAAAAAACAAACCTTCCCGCCCGTAGCTGCATTGATGCGAAATAAACCTGTCCCCTCGTAGCTGCACTCATGCAAAACAAACCTGCCCGCCCGTAGCTGCACTGATGCCAAACAAACCTGCCAGGCCGTAGCTTCACTGATGCCAAGCAAACCTGCCCAAACCTGCCCGCCCGTAGCTGCACTGATTCCAAACATTGCTCCGTTGAATTTCTCCTGGCACGAAGATTAGGACCAAAACTTGGCGAGTAGCTACAGTTATTTTGGTATTTGTAAGGATCATGTGCACTCCAGCGTTTTTCCATCCCTTGGCAGCCGACCACTGTCGTGTAATGTACACAGATCTCAAACGGAAACAAACGCGACAATTCGTCCACTGTCGTGAGGGGTAGACGGAGCTTAAATGTAGACCAGTGCGATAAGCACTTCATATAGGCACACTTCATGCAATTTAGCATATTGGGCTAACTTATGGCATATTCAGCTAAGACAGAAATTTGGCTTACGTATTCCTGTGCAGGATCTTTGCACCGCAATAGTATGCTGTTTGCGTCAGAGATCACAGTCAGTCAGTCAGGAGCTTAATTATGCTCGTGAAGCCTCCAGTAGGTGTTGTCAATTAAACTTATATGGGAATAAGCTCGAAACGGTAACAACAGTTCGGCAACTGTGCTGAACTGTGACAAGCTATCTGCAGCTTTGCGTTGCCCTGGCCGGCGGCAAAGAGGCCGCCCTGTTCCGCAAGCCCCGGGCTGTCCGCTCAGCTGTGAGTGACATGTGGGTGGGAGCGGCCTTCTCACCCCTCCCATGACCCGCCAGCTCTCCCCGTCTCAGGGCCTGTCCGCTCAGCTGTGAGTGACATGTGGGTGGGAGCGGCCTTCTCACCCCTCCCATGACCCGCCAGCTCTCCCCGTCTCAGGGCCTGTCCGCTCAGCTGTCAGTGACAAATGGGTGGGAGTGACCTTCTCGCTGCCTCCCTGACCTGCCAGACGAGTTCGGCGAGCGCGGACCCCGGCGCCGAATATAGCGCCGGAAGACACGGGAGAGTCCATGCCTGTGCGATCTACTCCGATATATCGTTGCCGGCTGATGCGAAGCTGTCGTAAGAATCGAATACATAGTCCCTCGGTATCAATCCTCGTAAATGGATAAAGGAGCGGAATATTTTAAAAGATGGGATAATAATTACGTTTAAGCGGTAGATGTATGCTCCATATGAACGTTCGTGTGGTTTTGACGTCGAGACTGGCAATATTACGCGGAGAAGTGGCAGTGCACACATTTCCCTCTGGATTGGTGGCCTGCAGCGGCCACCAGTCGTGCGCCGGTTGAAGAAGACGTCGCACATTTTGTGTTATCAAATATGGAAACAAAATATGAATGCGTGAATAATATGATGCGCCTGCACTTCAGCAAACATTCTTAGCAACCGATGGCGATGTTTTCAGGAACTTGAATCAGAACCGAGTCACGGTGATCGAAGGGAACGTCTTCACTGGTCAAAGCACGGGTTTCTACAAATTGTAAGTATGCTTGCACTAAAATAAGAACAATTACATTTTGGAGGCGAACGGAGCGAAAAGCTGTGTTGTGTCCACGATATATTATGTGATTGTGCCTACATCACGTTAATTGATCCTCTTCCTCCATATAGCAAAACCATTAACTCAATTCAGCATCATTCCCTTTTTCGAAGACATAATACATTCAAGATATTCTACAGTATATTTGTACGTGTCATCTGTACTCGTACACATACATGCCCTGGCACACAGACCCATCGCCACACAACCATATTCAATAAGTGCATAGTGATCGCACTGGCGACATTATGATGTAGGTCGGATATCGTGCTGCTGATTACCTGTCGACTGACGTTTCAAGTACTTGGCCTTTGGCTGCCGTTTCTCACCACGTTCATGAATCACCAACGTGTGTCACTTTCAGCCTTTTGCAGCCTGCCGGACCACAAAACGGTGGAGCAGATGTGTTCGCTACACATATGAGCTGCTGATTGTGTTCGCGTTTGTCGTTGGACCAGGCTCGCATTGAATCACATGATAATTCGCACATAATTAATTTTGATCAGCCTCCCTGACCGATTCCAAGGCAATCCAATGACAGAGCTTTTCTCGGAATCGTATCGTGATGGGGCCCTTCTAAGCCGCGGTTTACTTGTTCTCTCCGGTGTGTGCATCGGTAAATTGACAGCAGAAAGGCCGCAACACGCGCCAAATTGAGATTCGGTGGATCTTGTCCGCTGACGGTGTGCAGCCGCCCAGGTGAATTGGCTTTGAGTTGCAGTACGACACAGGACACATCGATGGCGCTGGGAAGATATTGGCCGATCAAGTATGGCTGCACACTTCGCTCGACTGTTTGAGTCTGCTATGTATTCAATCACAGCTGATGCTAGTGCAGATGGGTTAACGAATGGAATGGTCAAATATTCGCCTAATTCTAAGCCTAATTTTCAGACACGGGCTTTATAAATGAAAATTGTGGATCTCGACTTCCGATTATTCTGCTCTATATCATTCACCATCACATATCATCGCATTATTCGCTGTATACCATAATGCGGCTGACAGCTGGTTTCCATTCCTGACCGGCCCTGATCACAGCTCTTTCCTCGTCTCCGCGCTGCAGGCTGGTGCGTGACAACGGACTGACGACGCTGGACGAGCGCTCGTTCCGGGGCGCCACCAACCTGACGCAGCTGATGCTGGACGGAAACCTGCTGACAACGTTTTCGTCCGCTCACTTCCGACACATGCCGAACCTGCACCTGCTGTGAGTGGCGCAGGCTCGGTGGTGCCCATCTCGCGCATGCGAAGTGGGCTCGTTGCACCATGGCGGTGAAGATGCGTCAGGTATTTATATATTTATGTATTTATTTCACGATACATGCCCTCCACGTAGCCCATCCGGTGGCCTTATTGGATGGGTTGATGAGGAAAGACGTTCGGTTAGTAGCTTATTAGCATGATATATGCATTGTTCGATGGAGGATGGAGGAGAGGCAGTCAGTGATGAGATTGCAGATTGTGAATGCATTCGATGGTGAGTGTATGTTCAATCGAAGTTGTTTACGGGGGAGGCTATGCTCCCAGGTTTTCTGAAACTGTCATGAACGTTGATCATCGATTGATTTTTCGTCACAGAATATCAGCTTTCTGAGTTCAGTGTGTTTCTGGCGTTGCTGTGAGGGATCAGTGAATGGAAGCACCAGTGCATCAAACAATTCCATGATAATAGCTGACTCCTGGCAGCGAGGGCTCTTTTTACAGCGCCATAACTCATGCTATTATGGAATAATCACAACAATTGCATCGATCTCATCTTTTAGCTTCCTGTTCCCAATTCGCATTGTGTGTGACCGCTCGGCTCAATGGCACGTGTGATGTTGGATACACGCTTCCCAGACTAATTCTGGAGTGCACACGCAGGCATGAGCAGACTACACACATGCAGAGTAGAACAGGCAGGATCTCGGATCGGGAATTTCACCTTCACGGCGAAATGAATGGCAAGAAAGGACTTTATCGTGATTTTGTTCTTTGCTTGTTGTTTTGGTTTTAGCGCGCTTCGACCAGTCTGTGACCATTCGCACCCATGGCATTTGTGATAGTAATTCACTGTCGGACGAAAATATTGCCTTCGTACGTACATAGTCTGAAATCATATGTCTGACAGACAACGAAGCAAGGTTCCGGACTGTACGAATTGTGAATCGTTCCCCAGAACGTCTTCACATGTCAAACAGCCATAAGTGTCACTTCATGAAATTGGTTGGGGGGATGATCTTTTGATGGTCAAAACTGCCACGAAAACTATTTGTGTTCGGTGTACGCCCATGGGTCCAGTGGGTAAGCTTCAGCTTGATTTGGAGGGGACAAATCGATGATCGAGGGGACCAAATCAATGATTGAGGGGGCCAGTGGACCCTCTTAGCATATACACAGTGGCATCACTGCAAACAGCCCATGGCTTCTCCTCCCCGCGACAGGGGAGGAGAAGCCATCTGAGCCATCTGAGAATCCCCCCTCCTATCAACTCTGAGAGCGTACCAGCCTACCTCCCACCAATCAACAGCCCCTGGCCTCTCCTCCCCGCGACATTTTCCTCCTATCAACTCTGAGAGCGTACCAGCCTACCTCCCACCAATCAACAGCCCATGGCCTCTCCTCCCCGCGACATTCTCCTCCTATCAACTCTGAGAGCGTATCAGCCTACCTCCCACCAATCGACGATGGCTTGATGGCAATTGGCTTTACAAATGGTCCTGAGAGCGCTCGACTTCGTAAAGTATTTTCTTATTTTTCTGTACGGTGACATGCGTCGGCACTATCGTCCGCACTGCCAATCCAAAAATCTATCTAAACTCCCGGGAATCCCGCCTTGTTGACGGGAATTGCAGCTGCCACTGGTGCGCAGGTTTTGTAGCTGTCGGTTCGCCTACGCTACCTCACCGGATCGAAGAGTTGGGATAGCTTCGTGGAGCTTCGAAAAGGATTGTGGTGTCAATGAAACGCAAACTAGAGCTTCGTAGAGCCACGAACAGGATAGAATTGGTAATGGAACGCCTCGTATTGCGTCCATTTTCATGGGAGTGCAAGATTTCTGAATTAAATAAACTCTATTTTGATAAGCGGTGTTGCACTTCAGTATCAATGGAAGGCAAACTGAAGACATGGTCGAACACCATCACACGCACAAATATTAAGATCACCGATCAGGTGAAGGACAAGTTCCTAGAAATATATGAGTCGGTGAACCTGACGATTTTCGAATCAGATCGTGCTCCGAAAGATGCATGTGTAGCACCAACGCAAGGCCAAATGTCTTCCCTGTTTGTGACCATTTTGATAAAATGCACCAGGTGTTCCGAATATGTTTTGAGGTATATGAAGAGCACCTGATGGAGCTATCGTTAGGATGTACAGATGCAGCAATCGAGGTACGGGCTGCCCGTACGGGCTAGGTACGGGCTGAAATTCAACAATTGTCATTGTTTCATCAATATAACACGATGACCTTTCCTCGATGATTAGAAAATGCAGTCGAAAGTTGCTTTGCTCTTGGTGTATATCCGGGTACAACCCTTCGTGAAACCACAAAAAGAAGCAATTCCATCTAACGGTCGAAATATCACTGCCATATTGTATTATCTATGTCATGTCGTGCCTTGTTAAACATAGGCTTTTTGATTCCGGAGACGTCTTCAATGATACTACGTACAAGACATACATTTATGCACATTTGCTTACATTGGTCACACACGGCGGTGCCTACTGTAAAAATATTTATCGAAAGCACTAAAGTTAACTAAAATAAACTAGTCATCTTTTTTTCGAGATGGGAGGGGGTAAAAGGGTAAAAAGGGTAAACTAGTCATTTCCTTTCATGCCTATCGCATCTATCTGTTTTTTCTTGGTAGGCAAGCACACCCTGCATTGCTGCACCAGGACGAATGAGAAAAGAAAACAAACCAATTGCCATTGTTTCTAGACCATTAGACAGCAGCGTTCGGAACGCACCACAAAGCAAGGTAGGCTTGGTCGCTGAGTCGCCAAATCCCGGAATAAGTCTTCCAGCTTGAGCCCAATTGAAAGTAATCGACAGATGAATCAATGAGCATTAGACAGGATTCCCATTGAACAGCAGATAACGGCGTTACCATCTGCTCCGGTGACCACAACTTCGACACGAAACTCATTCGTCATTGATTGCAAATCTCGAAATACATCACACGCCTTGTTGGAATCGAGGATAGGATGTGCAACATATTCTCGTCCAGGCTCAGAAGCTACCGTAATATGCTCTTCCGAACAAGTAGGTCTTGCTGCGGTGCATGGACCAGCCTCATCTACCTGCTGCTCCACCATTACAAGCGAGACATCTTTACCATCACATCAGAACGATGGCAGCCCGCGATCACGACGCCCAGCCGCCTTACTCTCTGTTGGAGTCGTTATCGCATGCACCCTCCCCCTCTCGACCGTGTGGGCAACTCTTCATCGTGCGGCAGCTCTTCCACACGATTAGAAGTACCATAACGCGGCCATCGCGGCTGGCAGATAAGCTACTTCTAATCGTGCGGCAGCTCTTCCACACGATCAGAAGTACGTTATCTACCAGCC
>JAOTOM010003547.1:160000-164369 GCA_034440615.1 Ashinkailepas kermadecensis
TTGAGGTCCTGGAGACCGTTCAATCCCTAGTCTTCAGTGCATGATAACGTTTGAGGTCCGGGGACCGTTCGTGGACTGGGTTACTGTTGTAATTTGCATGATGTTCATATCTCTCCGATTCGATGGAAATCAGTACGACGTGTTTTGCCTGAACATTGGAGAACTACGCTGCTCTCCCCCGGGGACTTTATCCACGACCCTCTGCATGCGTTTCGACCGCATTCTCTGCATTCTCTACAAATCCTGTTTCGGAACGGGTGCGTTCGACGACAGATCGATCACAATTTTTCATATTTTACACCCACTAAATTTGTATTTGGACCAAAATTGGTGTGCAGAGCAGTCTTGTGCTCTGAACACGCCTGAGCAAGTTTAAGCTCGATCCGACCGATGGTTTCGGAGTTATAGTCTACGGCAGTATTTTGAGGTCACACAACAAGGGTATTTTTGGCGATAGATATCTCATCGATAATGACGAGGAAGTGTGACATATTATGCACCGTGGAGAAGAAAAATGATTAAAGAAAACACATCCGTGATAAAATATCAACATTTCTCACGTTTGACTTCGTCACCCTATGACCTCGTGACCCCACGACCTCGTGACCTCGTGACCTTCTGTGATCCCTAGCCAATTTAAATTGAAAAATTTGATGGCAGAAATGCAAACGGGCATGACTTGTCTGCCTTATGAAAAGAATATGTTTTGCTTCTAAATATCCCATATACGCATCCGTTCTCCATGGTTTCTATGATTTTCCGATTTTCGGAACGGACGGATTTCGAGTAAGTTGTCTCCCACTGAAAAACTACGGGGGATTGAGCAATCAGATGAATGAGGGTGATATAAGAACGATTGCTTAACACAAATATTAAAAACTTATTAATGTAAGTCTAATTACGCCTTAATAACATCACAAAGTTCAACGTCACCCATTACTGATTGGTTGGTTATTGTAGTTTATGGGCACATCGACTGCGTCGATCATGCAGCGCTCATATCATCGTCAATCAAACAATGGCATATGCACGAAGGTCAGTCGACGAGACAACTGCATGTAAAGGGGTCGATGTACGTATGACATCATGTCGTGCTACTATCCTCATTTTGTCAGGTGTAAATGCGAATTAATGAGGGGCATAAATCACAGAAAACTTGGTTTCTTGTAAGAAGCGGAAGAGCCGTCCCGATTGAACAATTGATAACTCGTCCCCTAGTACTTCCCTAAGAGAGAGAGAGAGAGAGAGGTGCATCCAAAATAGGTACAAGGTACGGGAAAAAGGCAAAAAGGTAGGTAAAAGGTACGGTTCAAAGGCAAGGCCTTCGCTCATGGGTACGTCGACTGCAGGCAATTAGTACGTGCCGCACTGACATTGCAGTGTGGTACCTTGGACACAGCGGACTGCCACCGCCGGTCAGTAGGTATTGCCGATAGGTCATCCATAGGTTTATCTACGGGTGACGACATAATTTTACTTCGGAATATCTGGTGGTCTGGTAATGGAAACATCTGATCATGCTGGCTCCACAACAAGAAGCACAATTATGCCTTCATTTTACCTGTAGGCATCATTTGCATTGACGGACAGTCGAATCCCTATCGTAATGCAAATACACGCGTTTTTGTCACGGTATGCCTAGCGTGTCCCGGAAAACATGAACATTTTCACAAGCTTCCTGTGGTTTCATTGTTCACGTTTTGGTCACTCCCTACATGTTGTACATTATTGCACATTACTGCACTGCACTAAGCAGTGCACAATCAAACAACGATGGGATTGAACAACGAAATAAACATCAGATGATGAGAACTTGTTTTTGCAACTTACACATTAGTAGATCTCCAATGCAGCTCTTGTAGCTTCCTTAACAAGGGCTGAACATTTTATGATCACCACAGTGTCGAAGCATATTTCCATGTAACGGCGTAATTTTACTTCAGAACATCTGGTGGTTACTTACAACACGTACTGAATACCATTACACATGACAACGATGCAGTCTTACGATATTCGACCATCCTAACATTGTCATCGTCGCTTTGTGTACGACAGTGCTTGAGCACACCGAGCGATTGCTAAGGCGCTGTCTATGGTCGTCCAAGACCTATCAACAACGTTCTGTCTTAGCCAGCGATCAAAATTACAACTTCTTCATATCCGCCAGAACGGTGGCTGTGCTCCCAATTTCCGGATTACGCTGTCCCTTGCTTAAAGTTGCCAACAGGTGTCTAAAACGCCTTAGGTCTCTCTCAGTGGAACCAAAACAAGTGAAGAGTTCGGAACACATTTAGCTGCTTGAGCACTACCAATCATATTCACAAATTGCACGCTTGTCTCTAGCATTGCGCAGTGCTGTGTTCCGAACACGTGTCTCCTTTCCCATCAGCTATGTAATACATGGGGACGAACAGTAATTGGGGCACAATATAGCCGAAGCAGCTGACGAGCCCCCAAATCCCAACTATACTCATACACACACAAGAACCGTAATTGGCAATTTGGCATTCCTCCCAACACAAATAGGTAATTAGTGTTGGAGTAATTGCAGCGGGAATCGTGCGCACCTCGATATCGCTATGCCTTTGCTCCCGAGATTTCATGATACCAATGATTGGCTCATTGCATAGTGGGGAAATATTTAAGCCGAATTGGCAGAAGAGAGAGAGAGAGAGAGAGAGAGAGAGAGAGAGAGAGAGAGAGAGAGAGAGAGAGAGAGGGAGAGAGAGAGAGAGAGAGAGAGAGGGGAGAGAGAGAGAGAGAGAGAGAGAGAGAGAGAGAGAGAGAGAGAGAGAGAGAGAGAGAGGGGAGAGAGAGAGAGAGAGAGAGAGGGAGAGAGAGAGAGAGAGAGAGGGAGAGAGGGAACACCTATGTTACATGGCAATATTGAATAAGCGTTCCATTCTTGCTAGCACGAGCCTGTAATTACCTCACCCAAGCATGTCACTTCTGCATTTTCTGTGATATGGCATGCCATCCAGCCGACATTTCCAGATGGTGAACCTATCCTTTTTCTCACTTTTGTGTGTGGTTCACATTCTTACGTTGTTCTTAGGAAGTTCGCAGCTTAAGTGACCTAGGTTCCCTCATCATTTTAATGCAACTGTCCTCCGCCGGTGGGTTTATCTAGGAATATGTTTTATTTGTCGACAGTTTGTATTTAGTCGTCCGAAGGAGAATGATTGACCCATCTCCATCCTGTTTAGTCGGGTTGTGACACTATGGTACGGCGCACGGAGTCAGTCGGTTTGTGACACTAGATTGGTACGGCGCGCAGAGCCACAAAGCTCCCAACAAGTTGCTCAAACATGTCACTGTTAAATTATATTATTCACTATAATTCATCGAAGTGAACTGAACCTAGACTTTATCATTAAGGTAAATCATACAAATACTTTCTCAGATATTACATTATACCAGTGAAATGATCACGGATTAGTTCATTGTGAGATGGCATGATTTTTGCACCTGTTTAAAGCTTATTTTAGGGGTGGCTCGAGTCATTTTCTGATACAAGTTTTGCCGACTTTTCTCAGAGAGTGGACTTTAAGCATGATGAGATTTTGGCAGGTCCTTGATATGGACATCTTTTGATAGCCCACATGGCCGTCCGTATATAGTGCACGTCTCATGACCTATATCGTACGGTTACGACACTATTCATCTTTGTTGATATGTGCCATTCACAAGCCTAAGAGATTCAGCGGAAGTGCAAACATTTCTGACAGCAACGTTTCCATGTCTTCTTCGGCCTGGAGGTGCACCAATTTGATACAGGTGCCGGTTAAGCAAGATTATTTTATACTTGCCTATTAATCACAATAATGTGTCTTTATAGTCTTTGGAACCAGCCAATCGCGTTGGCTTTGTCTGTTCGAGTCATATAAACCATTTAGCGCTCTGGCGAGGAACATATTATGTCATCAAAATCACACGATGACCTTTCCTCGATGATTAGGAAAATAGTCGAAAGTTACTTAGATGGTGTATATTCTGGTACAACCAAGGCGATATATACCAGGTGGCGTCATCCCTACTGCGCAGCTTTTTGCGCAGGTCATTAAATGACGTCATCAGGGGTACACACTTAACATGGGCCAGCCGTTTACACGCTTCGAAGATACGCAACGTGTGTACACTACGGGGGAGAAAACGAGAGTTTAAGAGGTTTAGGTGCAAAACTTAGAGCGTCATAGTCCCGGAAGAGATTTCCAATACATTTTATACGCATATTATACCCGAAAGAGCGTGCAAAGGGAGGTAGGACAAGTCAAATACGGCATAGAATTAACATCTTACTGCGGCGGGATGCAGAAAGGACGTATCTGAAGCGTGGTCGTCGCCATGATGAAACCAGGTGGAGGCAAGC